>CM035439.1:148691114-148721114 GCA_020310875.1 Ceratopteris richardii
TATAGGCCGAGTTCGGCCTCCTAATAGACGTAAAAACACTTTCTTTCTTTCTCTCTCTCTCTCTCTCTCTCTCTCTCTCTCTCTCTCTCTCTCTCTCTCTCTCTCTCTCTCTCTCTCTCTCTCTCTCTCTCTCTCTCTCTCTCTCTCTCTCTCTCTCTCTCTTTTCAGCACTTTTATCTTTTCTGATTGACAGAAGATACACCCATGTACATCGATTTGTCTCATAGGCCGAGTTCGGCCTCCTAATAGACGTAAAAACACTTTCTTTCTTTCTCTCTCTCTCTCTCTCTCTCTAGACTCACCTCACATCCACCTCTCTCGTCGTGAGAGGAATGTTGTGCTTAGACAGGATCTCTGGCAGCTCTACATTAGTCAAACATGGCACACACCACACATGGGATCGAGACTATCGCACTACCAAGACCAGTTCTTAGACATACTAGCAAGCAGACGGTTTCATCCAACGACCACGCTACATGGATACTTACATGCCTCATAGCTCGAGGGTGGCAATTGGCCAGTTGAGAGTCTCATCACACTGACTAGAGATTGAGACGGGCAGAGCCGCAGACATTCCCAGAGAGGAGCGGATATGCACGGTATGCAGAGTAGAGACGGAGGATGAGGAGCACTTTGTATGCAGATGTAGCGCATATGATGGGATCAAAGGCAGATACAAGACTTTGTTTGCAGGACAGCCCACCCTCCGAGAGATCATGGGCTTTAGAGACCAGCGAGACAGCTCGGGCGATTCTTACTAGAGATACAGAGTCGCAGAAATTCCCTACTCCAACCTACTATAGCACTCCATACAGGAGGGAGACAGAGTCAGCTCACTCACTTCTTTTTTCCACGACGTGCTGCAGCCCTCCCCCCCTGAGCCCACACACCGAGAGAGGTGACTCTTCAGCAGGCTCAGAGTTCTCGAGCTAGGAGACGACCCCGTGCTATAGGTTATAGGGCCCCGAGACATCACCGACACCAGATTGCGGAGACCCAGGCTCGTGACCATCGCCCCACGAAGGAGAGACGATCCCAGGTCATGGCCGATCCTGATGCAACCATCAGGGTGACCCTGACTCCACCTCCACCTATGCATCACATCTTACATCCGCCCACTAGCACAAGATGGAGCTAGTTAGTCATTTCAGATGCATTCTCATGCATGTTGTACTACCCTTTTGCATATAGACTATCATAGATATCGCACTCCATACACCCCCCCCCCCCCCCCCCCATTTTCATGGGTACCTCCACATCCATACTATGAAGATCTATACCAGCTTTACCAGTTTTTTTCAGCACTTTTATCTTTTCTGATTGACAGAAGATACACCCATGTACATCGATTTGTCTCATAGGCCGAGTTCGGCCTCCTAATAGACGTAAAAACTCTCTCTCTCTCTCTCTCTCTCTCTCTCTCTCTCTCTCTCTCTCTCTCTCTCTCTCTCTCTCTCTCTCTCTCTCTCTCTCTCTCTCTCTCTCTCTCTCTCTCTCTCTCTCTCTCTCTCTCTCTCTCTCTCTCTCTCTCTCTCTCTCTCTCTCTCTCTCTCTCTCTCTCTCTCTCTCTCTCTCTCTCTCTCTCTCTCTCTCTCTCTCTCTCTCTCTCTCTCTCTCTCTCTCTCTCTCTCTCTCTCTCCCGTCGAGGCAACCCGTCAGCACCCTACAGCAGCAAGCAGCGCCTCCAGCTGCCTTCTCGATGCAGAAGCAGCCCCCCACCCCCCCGCGCACCGGTCTTCTCCATCTCCTCGGACAGCTCGCCCTCACCTGCAGTTAGGGTTCGCCACACACCTCAGCCCCATCTCTGTATGCTACCCGGTTGCCAAAATGCCTAACCTAGTTTCCCAAACTAACCCTAACCCTAAGCCAAAACCCTAAATTCCAACCCTAACCCTAACCCTAACTGAAGTAGTTATTAGCCACTCCCACCCTTGCTCCATCGCGCATCGGGCGCGCTCCCGTCTTCATCGCAAGTCTTTAGGCTCAGTACTCTGAGCATTTTTTCATCTTCGAATGCAATGAGCGCTACGGCTAAGAAGGACGATTTGACAAAAATGGAGGACAAACTGACCATAGCTATCAAAGAAAACAAGAAGATGGTGGACTCCACTATCACGGCCATCATCAGCCGCCTCTCAAAGCTCGAGAAGGAAGTAGAAACATATCATAAGGAGAGGGAAGCATGGCAGAAAGAGAAAGAAGAATGGGCTAAGGAGAGGGCAAACATGAAAGAGGAATTGGAGCTCCTCAAAGCTTCAATGGTCTCTCTTACACCCGAAGAAGGAGAGATTAATATGAACAAGACAGAAGCTCTCAAAGAAGAACTCACCAAATCCTTGACCGAGAGCATGGAAAACAAATTAGAAGCTACCAAAGAAGGGTGGATCGACATAGTGAAGAAGAACATCAAAAAAGAAGCCAAAGAGAAAGCACAAAAGGAAGAAGCCCTCATCGTGCACACCACTATTGAGGAAGAAAAGATGAGACATGCCCGCCGTCTCAATGTACGCATCACGGGCATTGAAGAAAAAGAAGGCTCTACCCCCGAGTCCGATGGGAAGACACTATGCAAGATACTCGGCTACAAAGAGGAGTCCCCCCCATTCATCAAGTCTTGGAGAACGGGACGAGACCCCACGAAGAAGAGAGCTCTCATTCTACACTTCCCTTCCGAAGATATAAGATCTACTTTCCTACGCAAGAGGGTGATTTTGAGAGCACTTGATGGCCCCCCCATCTACCTTGACGACGATCTCACACCCATGCAGGTAGCACACCGTCGTGCATGCATGCCGAGAGTACATCAAGCTCGCAAAGAAGGAAAGAAGGCTTCATACAGAGATGGTCGTGTCATCATTGATGGCAAGGCCATCCCATAGGGATTCGCGGCCTGTGAGACACTCGAGGAGATACACCTTGCAGTTTGGAACTGCAATGGAGATCTATGGACACACCCAGAGAGATTGGAAGAGGTGCGCAAAGGCAAAGACATCATTATGCTCACAGAGACACATGAGAGCCCGGACCGGGGCCTACCTCGTGTCCACGGTTTTCAGTGGGAGTCCACATACAGAGAGTGTACACGTCAGCACACCACCCGAGGATCAGGAGGAGTAGCCATACTCTTTAGAGATGGACTTCAGAGCACGATACAGATAGTCGCACGTGATTCACAGGCCAGATATCTTTGGATTCGACTCCAGCTCTCGCAAGAGCGGACCATCTTCATAGCATTATGCTACTTTGCTCCTTCTAGCTCGCGTTTCGCTATCATAGATCGAGAGGAGGACTCACCATACACTTGCTTGTCAGAAGAGATTACAGAGTACTCTGCATTAGGGGAAGTCTTCCTTATGGGAGACTTCAATGCCAGGACAGGCAATGATCAGTGTGAGATATTTGACCCAGAAGACCCGGAGATACTACATACCATAGAGGATGAGTCTACAGCTCGAGCTTCAGCTGACGCTACACACACTCACTATGGCACTCACCTACTCAGACTAGGCTCTCGACATAATCTCGTTATCTATAACGGGATGACTCAATGGCCTACCTCAGGAGGATTGACATGCATACCACACTCAGTCACAGATGGCGGGGGAAGTACAGTAGATTACGTCATGGGGTCCAGAGAGGCCATCCACCTACTTACCTCATTCACCATCCCACCCATACCCATTGGGGCCGATCACACATACCTCGCACTCTCCCTGAAGGGAGACACCCCTACACGCATACCCGCAGCACGCATCCCACACACCACCATCCACTTCACACACGAGCTAGCTCACATATATGCAGCTCGAGTCGAGCAGGGTCTTCTCTTACTTCATCCTGACACTCCACTATCCCTACTCACCTCTCAGATAGCATCAGTTCTTCAGACATCAGCCATCAGCTCCTTCCCACACACCATCCATTCTCGTCACACACCTCCTCCCGGGACTATGCCACAACATCGTTGGTATGATGAGGATTGCAGAGATCTTTACCGCCGACTACGAGCTCAGCGAGCATTGGGAGAGATCACAGAGAGAGAGGCCAAGGGACAGATGAAGACTCTCACACGTCGAAAGAGGCGAGCCTTTGAGGAGGCACAGGAGCTTGAGCTATACCATCTCTTTATGAGTATGGACAGTGCTGCAGCATGGCGCAGCCTACGAGAGCCACGCCCGACCACACCTATTGGAGACCCACACACATGGCATGATTATGCTCAGAGGTTATATGAGGTACCTAGGCAGCCTCCCATTCCCCAGCCACTTGAGCCTCGCCCTACTAGTTCTTCTCTCTTCACAGCAAAGATGGTTGAGAGGGCCATACGACGACTTCGACATGGACGTTCGACAGACCACGCAGGATTGCAGAGCGAGCATCTCATATATGCAGCCTCCACTATAGCCCCGTTGATTGCACATGTCTTCAACCGGGCTATAGGAGAGGGCTTCCCAGAGGAGTGGACTAGGCACACCATTGTGCCTATCCACAAATCTGGCGACACCCTGGATCCAGGGAACTACAGGACCATCATGATTGGCCACACCATGGCCAAACTATACGGTGCCATACTTGAGGCAGAGCTCAGTTCATATGCAGAGACTGAGGGGCTACGAGCACGAGGCCAAGCAGGCTTTCGACGAGCTTTCTCTACTATTGATCACATCTTCATTCTGCGCTGCCTCATTGATGGGGCAAGGGTGCGGAAGAAGAGGCTATATTGCTGCTTTGTGGACTTCCGCAAAGCTTTTGATACAGTGCCGCGAGAGAGGCTCTTCCAACGCCTCCAGAGCTTGGGAGTACCATCAGGGATGATTTCGGCCATCTATGCACTCTATGAGCAGGTGACTGGGAGGGTACGGTGTCCAAGAGGTATGTCTGAGGCCATTGCTAGCACCATCGGTGTTAAGCAAGGCTGCCCACTCTCTCCCACTCTATTTGGTCTCTACATTGACGAGATTGAGGACTACATTCTCCGAGCTGGAGGAGAGGGTGCAGACCTCGCAGGTACACATGTCCACATTTTATTATATGCCGATGACATTGTCTTGATTTCAGAGTCACCCGAGGGATTACAGCGCCACCTTGAGGCCCTGGATGAGTTTTGTACACAGAGGGGCTTGACAGTAAACCTTGGCAAGACCAAGGTCATGATCTTCCACACCTCCCCCATGGTGAGGAATGGAGCAGGATTCAGAGCTGGTGGTGGACGGATTGAGGTGGTCACTTCCTATGTCTATCTCGGAGTCACATTCACGAGCTTGCCTGGCCCCTTCAGCATGAGACAGGCAGCCACCGATAGACTCACACGCGGATATGCAGCTTTAGCCATGTTAGAGCGGAGATGTCACCAAGCACAGTTCCAGGAGCCCCGCACGAAGGGCTGGCTATTTGACACACTGGTCAGACCAGCTATGATGTATGCTGCGACGGTTTGGGCCCCAGGTCTCACAGTCACCCAGTGGAGTGCGATCGAGAGGCCACAGGTACGTATGATCTCGCGATTATTTCGTGGGAAACAGTCGGTGCCACATGACATCATCAGGGCAGAGCTAGCTGCACCACCCATGGCAGTAGAGGCACTATTCCAGACTATCTTCTTTATTCAGAGGATTAGGGACCTCCCTACAGATAGACTCACACACAGAGCTCTTGAGGCATCTATACAGATATCAGAGTTAGGATATGAGAGAGCTTGGTACACTCAGGTTAGAGTCTGGTTTGATAGTCATGGACTTGATATGGACAGATTGCCGCCTTTTCAGTATGACCCAGACTCACCTCACATCCACCTCTCTCGTCGTGAGAGGAATGTTGTGCTCAGACAAGATCTCTGGCAGCTCTACATTAGTCAGACATGGCACACACCACACATGGGATCGAGACTATCGCACTATCGAGACCAGTTCATAGACATACTAGCTGACGGTTTCATCCAGCGACCACGCTACATGGATACTCACATGCCTCATAGCTTGAGGGTAGCGATTGGCCAGCTGAGAGTCTCATCACACCGACTCGAGATTGAGACGGGCAGAGCCGCAGACATTCCCAGAGAGGAGCAGATATGCAGAGTATGCAGAGTAGAGATGGAGGATGAGGAGCACTTTGTATGCAGAGTAGAGATGGAGGATGAGGAGCACTTTGTATGCAGATGTAGCGCATATGATGGCATCAGAGGCAGATACGAGACTCTGTTTGCAGGGCAGCCCACCCTCCGAGAGATCATGGACTCTAGAGACCAGCGACAGCTCGGGCGATTCTTACTAGAGATACAGAGTCACAGAGATTCCCTACTCCAGCCTACTGTAGCACTCCATACAGGAGGGAGACAGAGTCAGCTCACTGACTTCTTTATTCCACGACGTGCTGCAGCCCTCCCCCCCTCAGCCCACATACCGAGCGGGGTGACTCTTCAGCAGGCTCAGATATCTCGAGCTAGGAGACGACCCCGTGATATAGGATATCGGGCCCCGAGACTTCACCGACACCAGATTGCGGAGATCCAGGCTTGTGACCATCGCGCCATGGAGGAGAGACGATCCCAGATGATGGCCGATCCCGTTGCAACCATCAGAGTGGCCTTGACTCCACCTCCACCTATGTATCACATATTACATCCCACCCACTAGCACAGGATGGAGCTAGTTAGTCGTTTTAGATGCATTCTCATGGTTGTTGTACTACCCTTTTGCATATAGACTATCATAGACATCGCACTCCATACACCCCCCACCACTTTCATGGGTATCCCCACATGCACACTACGGAGATCTATATCAGCTTAACCAGTTTCTTTTCAGCACTTTTATCTTTTCTGATTGACAGAAGATACACCCATGTACATCGATTTGTCTCATAGGCCGAGTTCGGCCTCCTAATAGACGTAAAAACACTTTCTTTCTTTCTTCTTCTTCTCTCTCTCTCTCTCTCTCTCTCTCTCTCTCTCTCTCTCTCTCTCTCTCTCTCTCTCTCTCTCTCTCTCTCTCTCTCTCTCTCTCTCTCTCTCTCTCTCTCTCTCTCTCTCTCTCTCTCTCTCTCTCTCTCTCTCTCCCCCCATGGCTCCCAAGCTAGAGGAACAGCTGGCCACCTTAGAGCATGCCCTCCGAGAGTTGATAGGAAAACACAAGAAAGAAGGAGATTCTGCACTGAACGGGGTTACCCGCAGAGTTGTCGCCCTCGAAGCCAAGGTGGCAACCTTGGAGAAGGAAAACGAATCCCTTCGGGAAGAGCTTCTTGCTACCCGCAAGCAGCACTCACAGGACCGGGAGGAGTTGCACACTAAGCTTACTGATATGAAAACGAAACTGGACAGCATGCACGAGGAGGGGAAGATCGCTCCACAGCTAGAGGACATTCGGGTGACTATCAAGAAGGAGTGTATGGAGGTGTTGCAGAGCGAGCTGGAGACTAAGAAAGATGGATGGGTCGAGGTTGTAAAAAAGAACCTTCGATAGGAGGCAAAGAAGAACAACCACCATGAGGAGATCCACATAGTGCATACCACCATTGAGGAGGAGCGGATGCGACAGGCTCGCAGGCTCAATGTTCGCGTCTCCGGCCTCACAGAGACAGACGGATCACCAGAGCACGACGGGCGTCGCTTGTGCACATTACTTGGATACTGCGCGGATGAGCCTCTCCCTTTCATCAGAGCCTGGAGAGCAGGACGGGACACCACACGGAGCAGAGCACTTATCCTTCAGTTCTCAGATGAGGCCGGGAGGAGAGACTTCCTGAGACGACGGGCGGTACTATGCACTAGACAGGGCACCCCCATCTATTTGAATGACGACCTCACACAGATGCAGGTAGAGCACAGGCGGGCATGCATGCCGCGTGTCCTCCAAGCAAGACGAGAGGGACATCGTGCCCTATACAGAGACGGTTGGGTCATCATTGATGGACGGCCCACTGACTAGGGATTCGCGGCCTATGAGACAGCACAGTAGGAGGTGCACATTGCGGTCTGGAACTGCAATGGATCTTTGTGGACACATCCAAGGTGCCTCGAGGAGGTGATGGAGGGAAGAGACATTATGTTCTTGACAGAGACACACGAGAGCCCGGGGAGAAGCCTACCGAGGATTGAGGGCTATATGTGGGAGTCCGCTCACCGCCACCAGATCAGACAGCGCACCACACGAGGATGAGGAGTAGCCGTGTACAGGTGGTAGCTAGAGACCCAGAGGCACGTTTCATGTGGATACGCCTCCACCTATCAGAGGAGAGAGCAGCGTACTTCGCCATATGCTATATTGCACCCATTGGTTCGCGCTTCACACATTCCCCCGAGCAGCTATCAAGGGGGGAGGGACCAAACACCACATCGCCATATGACTGCCTCAGTGACATGACTATGGAGTATACCGGGATGGGTGAAGTCTTCCTTGTAGGAGACTTCAATGCCCGCACTCAGGGCCACCAGTGTGATATCTACGACTTTGACGACCTTGAGATGCTTCGTACCATAGAGGACATACCTACACTCAGAGCCTCAGCCGACACCGCCACACCCACCTCATACGGCCAACACCTACCCCAGATGGGAGCAGCACACCGTCTCATTATATATAATGGGATGGGGACCTGGCCCACCTCCAGCAGTCTAATCTGCATTCCACCCACGACACCTAGGGGGGCAGTGTGGTAGACTATGTTATCGGACCCCCGGAGGCGACACATCTAATCACCTCATTCACTATCCCACCCTTACCGATTGGAGCTGATCACGCATATCTTGCCCTATCCATTCGCGGCTCACCATGCATATCCCACCCCGTCACCATACAGCCACGAGCCCATACCACCATTCACTTTAGACATGAGCTAGCACATATCTATAGCTCCCATGTTCGAGACCGCATCTACTCCCTTGATCCCTCTGCCTCCTTGGACACCCTCACCGCCCACTTCTCCTCGATCCTCCATACATCTACTACTCTCAGCTTCCCATACACCATGAGCAAGCACATATCTATAGCTCCCATGTTCGAGACCGCATCTACTCCCTACACCCTCACCGCCCACTTCTCCTCGATCCTCCATACATCTACTACTCTCAGCTTCCCATACACCACCCATAGCACTGCACATTGGACATGGATGGGGCATACACCCAAGAATAGATGGTACGATGAGGAGTGTAGGCAACTATACCGACATCTCAGAGCACAGAGTATCTTGGGATCCATCACAGAGAGGGAGGCACGATGACAGATGCGAGCCCTCACACGCCAGAAGCGGCGAGCTTTCGAGGAGCGACAAGAGGCAGAGTTGATCGACCTTCTCATGAGTAGGGATTGTTCCACCGCGTGGAGGGCACTACGTGAGCCACGCCCACCTACACCCATAGCAGATCCTCAGACTTGGCACACCTACGCCCAGAGGTTATATGACGTCCCAGAACAGCCACCATTGCCGACTCCTTCCACACCGCCTCCTGTGATATCTACCCTCTTCACGGCAGGCATGGTACGATAGGCCATCCATAGGCTACAACATGGCCGTTCAGCAGACCACACGGGCTACAGGGAGAGCACTTTATATACGCAGCAGATGTAGTTTCCCACTTTCTCCACCATCAACCACATCTTCGTGCTTCGTTGCTTGATTGAGAGCACGAAGGCGAGGAAGCAGAGACTATATTGTTGCTTTGTGGATTTCCGCAAAGCCTTCGACATGGTCCCTCGAGAGAGACTACTACGGAGGCTCTAGGAGTTAAAGCTACCATCAGACATGCTATGGGCCATCCACGCTTTGTATGCACGAGTCAGAGGCAGGCATGAAACAAGGTTGCCCTCTCTCACCCACTCTCTTCGATCTCTACATCGACGAGATCACGGAGCATATACAGCGAGCAGGGGGGCAAGGAGGAGACCTCGGAGGTACGCCAGTACACATCCTATTATATGCTGATGACATTGTCCTGCTTTCAGAGTAACAGGAGGGGTTGCAGTCACATTTACAGGCGCTCGATACCTTTTGCATGGAGAGAGGACTCACAGTGAACCTTGGTAAGATCAAGGTCATGATCTTCCATACCTCCAGGACAGTACGCCATCGTGCCTCTTTCACGGAAGCTGGAGGATAGATAGAGGTAGTGGACTCCTACGTCTACCTAGGTGTCACCTTCTCGGGAAGCACAGGGGTATTCTCCATGGCACAGGCTGCAAGAGATAGATTGAGGGGAGGCTATGCGGCACTTGCAGGATTGGAGAGACGCTGCTTTAAGACACATTTTCAGGAGCCCCGGACTAAGGGGTGGCTCTTTGACACTCTAGTGACACCCGCATTGATGTACCCAGCGGCAGTATGGGCACCAAGGATCACAGAGGCGATGTGGGCGCAGATTGAGAGGCCCCATGTAGCCATGATCTCACGCTTGTTGTGCAGGAAGCCCTCCGTTTCACATGACATCATAAGAGCTGAGCTTGGCACACCACCGATGCTAGTGGAGGCCCTCTTCCAGTTGGTGACCTTTATTCTGAGAGTTAGAGAGCTCCCCACCAGCAGACTCACCAGGCTTGCATTTGAGAGCTCTAGACATTTGGCAGAGACAGGGCATGAGAGAGTATGATATGCATAGACTTACCGATGGTTAGCAGACCATGGCATGAGCATTACGGATCTCCCCCCTTTTCAGTATGACCTCTCCATAGTGGAAAGCAACGTTTTCGCAACGGCAACGGGTTAGCAACGGGTTAGCAACGGGTTAGCAACGAGGGCAACGTCTGGACCTAGGAGTTGCGATAAAGTTATTTATTTTTCAAAATTTTTATATTTTTTTTTCACATATTTTGGGTCCTATGATATGTAATAAGGTGGGATATGACTATATATACCATAAAATACTATTGGCAAGTAGGGCAAGTCCTCACATGTTCCACCGTATCTTCATGCGTGCAAGGCCAATTAAAATACTGTCTTAGTCGGCCAAATGACTTCTTTTGTCCCCCATGCCTTGCAAGTTTACAAGCATGTGTCTCAAGGAGTAATGGCCGTTTAGGATCCTTGTCATTTGGATAAAAATGCAACCACATGAGTACCACAAAACATACTTGAGCTTAGAGAGTCCTATAGCAGTTTGGCCGTCATGCCATGTTCTAATCATGTGAGCAATGCCATGTTCTCTTTTGGTAGCTTCTTTGATTGCATCCAAGAAGCTAGACTTCACTACACTTTGATTCCATCCAAAAACCTAGAATTCACTACGCTTGAGCCAAGATCTTTGGCATGTGACATTGTGTTCCCCTGGATTATGTCTGATTTCTACATCATACTTTGAAAGAACATCCTGCCAACGTGCATGCTTAATTGAGAGTGTTGCGATTGTGTGGAAAAGTACCTCAAGGTCACAATATTTGTCTGTACTTTGATATATTTATCAATATAGTGTCTCACTTACTGCATATGTAGTATGTACTTTGTGCTCTTAGAACATGCAGCCAAAGCCAATGATCAATAAGTGATCCAAATAGTTGATGAGAAATTTGTATATCATGTCATTAAAATCTGCATTGATGGCCATGAAGGAAAGTGACCACCCCATTTATGAGCCCAAAACGTAGCATCAACCATTCAAAAGAGCCATAACAATTGGAGTCTGGACATACCATTTGTGAGGCCAAAAGGTAGCAGCAACCATTCAAAAGAACAATAGCATGACATTTTTCCTTTGTTGTGAAGCATGGAATTCTTGTTCCCCCATTTGAAGAGGGAGATGAGGCTCTCACCAAACCAAGTCAAGCCCAACATCACCTCATGAGAGTCCATGGGCTCCACGATGAAATCAAGTTCTTGGATCCATTTGTCTGCAACGCAACGCGTTGCGTACGTCGCAACGCAACGCCGTTGCGTTGCGAACGTTGCAGACGCTACGCAACGCGTTGCGTTGCAACTATGGACCTCTCTTCCCCCCACATTACCCTCTCTCGTTTGGAGAGGAATAGGATCATCCGTCAAGACCTACTATAGATACACGTCAGGGAGACATGGATAGCACCACGAGAGCCTCTTCCCACAAAGAGGCAACACTACAGAGAGCACTTCCTGACTCTGACAGCGGATGGTTTCATTCAGAGACCACGATACATGGATATATATATGGCACCAGCTGAGAGAGTGGCCATTGGGCAGCTCAGAGTATCATCACACCAGCTCGAGATTGAGGTTGGGCGAGCCATACATACCCTGAGGGATGAGAGATTATGCAGGATATGTAGAGAGGAGGTGGAGGACGAGGAGCACTACACATGTAGATGCCAGGCATATGAGGACATCACAGACGGCTACCCACAGCTCTTCAGGGGGCCCAAAGAGATCAGGGCTTTATTGAGGACAGAGGACCAGCACCCTCTAGATCGTTTCCTAGTAGAGCTCCAGCACCGCCGTGCATCACTCCTCTAGCAGCAGATGGAGATACACCTTCCCCCCCCGTCGGACTTATATTACAGATTTTTTCAGACCCAGAGCCACTCGAGGACCCAGCTCGATGCGGGGTGTCACATTACACAGAGCAGAGGAGCTTAGACGACAGCGTCGACAACCGAGTCCCCCAGTCCGGAGAGCCCGTCCACATCAGAGAGAGATTCAGGCGATTCACGCACGCCATGACATGGAGATACGGAGACGTCAGCAGCACACCCTTATCGATTTGGACCCTCAGATCATGTTGAGGATCGCCATGATGCCTTGCCCACCGATGCATTATATCCTACACCCACTCCAGGCATTTAGTGGGTTGTGATACCATCGAGCCTCCCCTCCCTATGCATATCATATTTGTATCTCACCGATTGAGCATATAGAGTGCATACCCATAGCACCCCACACCCTTGATGCCAATTACTATCCACTCCTTTTATACCCGTTTGCGGTACTCACACTTTATTTACCTTTTGGGATCACAGTGGATTGGATCATACTCATGTATATGTTTTGTCTCATAGGCCGATTTTGGCCTCTAATAGACGTTAAAAAGTCTTTCTTTCTTTCTTCTTTCTCTTTGTGTGTGGGCCCCCTGAGAGATGTGGGTAGCGGTCTCTGATGTCCTCATATGCTTGGCATCTGCATGTGTAGTGCTCCTCGTCCTCCACCTCTCGGCATATCCTGCATAATCTCTCATCCCTGGGGGTATGTGTCGCGCGCCCAACCTCAATCTAGAGCTAGTGTGATGATACTCTGAGCTGCCCAATGGCCACTCTCTGTGCTGGTGCCATGTATGTATCCATGTATCGTGGTCTCTGAATGAAACCATCCGCTGTCACAGTCAGGAAGTGCTCTTTGTAGTGTTGTAGTGTTGCCTCTTTGTGGAAAGAGGTTGTCGTGGTGCTAACCATGTCTCCCTGACGTGTATCTGTAGGTCCTGACGGATGATCCTGTTCCTCTCCGAACGAGAGAGGGTAATGTAGGGGGGAAGAGAGGTCATACTCAAAAGGGGGGAGATCTATAATGCTTATGTCATGGTCTGCTAACCATCGGTAGGTCTGTGCGTACCATACTCTCTCATGCCCTGTCTCTGCCAAATGTCTAGAGGTCTCAAATGCAAGCCTTGTGAGTCTGCTCGTGGGGAGCTCTCTGACTCCCAAAATAAAGGTCACGAGCTGAAAGAGGGCTTCCACTAGCATCGGTGGTGTGCCAAGCTCAGCTCGTCTAATGTCATTTGGGACGGAGGGCTTGCTATGGAGCAAGCGTGAGATCAGGGTGACATGGGGCCTCTCAATCCGCGTCCACATCGCCTCCGTGATCCCTGGTGCCCATACTTCCACTGCATACATCAATGCAGGTGTCACCAAAGTATCAAAGAGCCACCCCGTAGTCCGGGGCTGCTGAAAATGTCCCTGAAAGCAGCGTCTCTCCAATCCTACAAGTGCCACATAGCGTCGCATCAATCTATCTCTCGCTTCATGTGCCATGGAGAATACCCCTCTGCTGCCTGAGAAGGTGATACCTAGGTAGGCGTAGGAGTCCACTACCTCTATCTGTCCTCTGGCTGCAGTGAAGCAGGCGTGATGGCGTACTGCTCTCGAGGTATGGAAGATCATGACCTTGGTCTTGCCAAGGTTTACTGTGAGTCCTCTCTCCATGCAGAAGGTATCGAGCGCCTGTAAATGTGACTGCAACCCCTCTTGTGACTGTGAAAGCAGAAAAATGTCATCGGCATATAATAGGATGTGTACTAGCGTACCTCCGAGGTCTCCTCCTAGCCCTCCTGCGCGCTGTATATACTCCGTGATCTCGTCGATGTAGAGACCAAGAGAGTGGGTGAGAAAGGGCAACCTTGTTTCACACCAATGGTGCTAACAAGGCTGTCTGATAGGCCGTCGGGGAAGCGCACCCTGCCTGTGACTCATGCATACAAAGCATGGATGGCCCATAGCATGTCTGATGGTAGTTGCAACTCCTGGAGTCTCCGTAGTAGTCTCTCTCGAGGGACCATGTCGAAGCCTTTGCGGAAATTCACAAAGCAACAGTATAGTCTCCGTTTCCTCGCCTTCGCGCTCTCAATCAAGCAACAAAGTATGAAGATGTGGTCGATGGTTGAGAAAGTGCGGCGGAAACCTGCATGGCAAGGTGCCCTGATCCTGGTTGCCTCAGCGTATGTAATGAGCTTTGCCTCTAGTACTGCCCCATAGATCTTGGCCAGGATGTGGCCTATCATAATAGTCTTGTAGTTCCTTGGGTCAATCATGTCGCCAAACTTATGGATAGGCGCAATGGTATGCATAGTCCACGAGTCAGGTAATCCCTCAACCAAAGCACAGTTCAAGAGATGGGTGATCAGGTGGGAGACTACATCTACTGCGTATATAAAGTGCTCGCCCTGTAGTCCCATGTGGTCTGCTGAACGGCCATGCTGTAGCCTATGGATGGCCTGTCGTACCATGCCTGTTGTGAATAGGGTGGATATCACAGGACGCGGTGTGGTAGGGATCGGCAATGGTGGTTGTCCTGGGACGTCATATAACCTCTGGGTGTAGCTGTGCCAAGTCTGAGGATCAGCTATGGGTGTAGGTGGGCGTGGCTCACGGAGGGCCCTCCACGCGGTGGTGCAATCTCTAGTCATGAGAAGGTCAAACAACTCTGCCTCCTGTCTCTCCTCAAAAGCTCGCCTCTTCTCGCGTGTGAGGGCTCGCATATGTCGTCGTGCCTCCCTCTCTGTGATGGATCCCAAGATACTCTATGCTCTTAGATGTCGGTATAGTCGTCTACACTCCTCATCGTACCACCTATTCTGAGGTGTATGCCCCAGCCGTGTCGAATGTGGAGTGCTATGGGTGGTGCATGGAAAGCTGAGAGTAGCAAATGTGTGAAGGATCGAGGAGAAGTGGGCGATGAGGGTGTCTAATGGGGCGGAGGGGTCAAGGGAGTAGATGCGCTCTCGAACATGGGAGCTATAGATATGTGTTAGCTCATGTCTAAAGTGAATGGTGGTATGGGTGTGTGGCTGTATGGTGGCGGGTATGCATGGTGAGCCGCGTATGGATAGGGCGAGATATGTGTGATCAGCTCCAATCGGTATGGGTGGGATGGTGAATGAGGTGATGTGATGAGTCGCCTCCTAGGGTCCAATAACATACTCTACCACACTGCCTCCATGCGGTGTCGTGGGTGGGATGCACGTGAGACTACCCGAGGTGGGCCATGTCGCCATCCCATTATATATAATAAGACGGTGTGCTCTCCCATCTCGAGTAGGTGTCGGCCGTATGAGGTGGGTGTGGCCGTGTCGGCTGAGGCTCTGAGTGTAGACAGGCCCTCCATGGTGCGAAGCCTCTAAGGGTCGTCAAAATCGTAGATATCACACGGGTGGCTCTGAGTGCGGGCATTGAAGTCTCCTACAAGGAAGACTTTGCCCATCCCGGTATACTCCATAATGGTGTCGCTGAGGCAGTCATATGGCGATGTGTCTGTTCCCTCTCCCCCTGAGGGCTGCTCGGGGGAATGTGTGAAGCGTGAGCCAATAGGTGCAATATAGCAGACGGCGAAATACGCTGCTCTCTCCTCTGATAGCTGGAGAAGTACCCACATAATACGCGTCTCTGGATCTCTGGCTACCACCTGTATCCTGTGCTGTAGTGACTGTCTATGGAGCACGGCTACTCCTCCTGACTCTCGTGTGGTGTGTGGTCGCATCTGTCGGCGGTGAGCTAACTCCCACACATGGCCCTCAATCCTCGGTAGGTTTCTCCCCGAGCTCTCATGTGTCTCTATCAAGAAGATCATGTCTTTGCCCTCCATCACCACCTCGAGTCGCCCAGGATGTGTCCACAAACATCCATTGCAGTTCCAGATTGCAATGCGCACCTCCTGCTATGCTGTCTCATAGGCCGCGAATCCCTAGTCAATGGGTCGTCCATCGATGATGACGCGATCATCTCTGTATAGGGCACGATGTCCATCCCGTCAAGCCAGGAGGACACGCGGCATGCATGCACGTCTGTGCTCTACCTGTATCCGTGTGAGGTCATCATCCAAATAAATCGGGGTGCCCGGTGTAGTGTGTAGTACTGCTCGTCGTCTGAGGAAGTCTCTTCTCCTAGCCTCATCCGAGAACTGAATGATAAGTGCTCTGCTCCGTATGATGTCTCGTCCTTCTCTCCAGGCTTGGGTGAAAGGAAGAGGCTCATCCGCGCGATATCCAAGTAGTGTGCACAAGAGACGCCCGTCCTGCTTTGGTGAGTCTGTCTCTGTGAGGCCGGAGACGTGGACATTGAGCCTTCGGGCTTGCCGCATCCGCTCCTCCTCAATGATGGTGTGTACTATGTGGATCTCCTCATGGTGGTTGTTCTTCTTTGCCTCCTGTCGAAGGTTTTTCTTGACAACTTCGACCCATCCATCTTTTTTAATCTCAAGCTCGTTTTGAACCACCTCTATGCACTCTTTCTTGATAGTCGTCCGTATGTCCTCTAGCTGTGGGGCGATCTCCCCCTCCTCACGTATGCTTTCTAGTCTCATCCTCATATCAATGAGCCGAGTGTCCAACTTCTCCCGATCATGTGAGTGTTGCTTACGGATAGCAAAAAGTTTCTCCCGTAGGGACTCATTTTTCTTCTCCAAGGCCGCTACTTTAGCTTCGAGGGCGGAGACTCTTCGAGTAACTCTGTTCGGTCCAAAGTCTCCTTCTTTCTTATGTTTCCCTATCAACTCACGGAGGGTATGCTCTAAGGCAGCCATTTGTTCTTCTAACTTGGGAGCCATAGGGGGGAGGGGAGAGAGAGAGAGAGAGAGAGAGAGAGGTTGGGGTTTCTAGGGTTGGGGATTATGGCTAGATTTAGGGTTGAGTTCTGGAGTTAGGGTTAGGGTTCAGGTTCTGGATTAGGGTTAGGGTTAGGGCTAGGAATAGGGTTAGGGTTAGGGTTAGGGTTAGGGTTAGGATTGTGGTTTGGATTGCACATAGTTTGGAGAGAGTTTGGGATTAGGTTTAGGGTTAACTGTTTAGATTTTTCAAGCAGAGGTCGGGGTAGAGTTGGCCACGCAACCCTAATGCAGAGGGGGGCTGCGGCAGCGAAACCCTAAGTCAAAAGCTTCGACAGGGCTGCGGCAGGGCTAGACGGCGGAGAGAGAGAGAGAGCTGCGCTCGAAACCCTAATGCTCAGAAGTTGCGATAGGGCTGCAGCAGGGCTGGACAGCACAGAGAGAGAGAGAGAGAGAGCTTCGGCAGGGCCATCAAAACCCTAATGCTCAAGCTACGACAGGGCTACGACAAGGCTGGACGAAAGAGAGAGAGAGAGAGAGAGGACCCAGATCGACGCGGGGTGTCACATTACACAGAGCAGAGGAGCTTAGATGATAGCGTCAATGACCGAGACCCCCGCTCCGAAGAGCCAGTCCCCACCAGAGAGAGATTCAAGCGATTCACGCACACCAAGACATGGAAATATGGAGACGTCAGCAGCGCACCCCCGTCGACCTCGATGTGCAGAGCATTTTGCGGATCGCCACGATGCCTTACCCACCGATGCATTATATCCTACACCCACTACAGACATTAAGAGGGTTATGACACCACCGAGCCTCCACTCCCTATACATATCATATATGTATCTCACCTATGGAGCATATAGAGTGCATGCCCATAGCACCCCACACCCTCGACGCCAGCTATTATTATCCACTCCTTTTATACTTTGTTTTGTACTTGCACTTTATTTTCCTTTTGGGATCACAGTGGATTGGATCATACTGATGTATATGTTTTGTCTCATAGGGATTCGTGGCCTGTGAGACACTCCAGGAGATACACCTTGCAGTTTGGAACTGCAATGGAGATCTATGGACACACCCAGAAAGGTTGGAAGAGGTGCGCAAAGGCAAAGACATCATTATGCTCACAGAGACACATGAGAACCCGGACCGGGGCCTGCCTCGAGTCCACGGTTTCCAGTGGGAGTCCACATACAGAGAGTGTACACGTCAGCACACCACCAGAGGATCAAAAGGAGTAGCCATACTCTTCAGAGATGGACTTCAGAGCACGATACAGATAGTCACACGTGACTCACAGGCTAGATATCTTTGGATTCGACTCAAGCTCTCACAGGAGCGGATCATCTTCATAGCTTTATGCTACTTTGCTCCCTCTAGCTCGCGATTCGCTATCATAGATCGAGAGGACTCACCATACACTTGCTTGTCAGAAGAGATTACATAGTACTCTGCATTAGTGGAAGTTTTCCTTATGGAAGACTTCAATGCCAGGACAGGCAATGATCAGTGTGAGATATTTGACGCAGAAGACCCATAGATACTACGTACCATAGAGGATGAGTCTACAGCTCGAGCTTCAGCTGACTCTACACACACTCATTATGGCACTCACTTACTTAGACTAGGCTCTCGACATAATCTCCTTATCTATAACGGGATGGCTACCTCAGGAGGATTGACATGCATACCACACTCAGTCACAGATGGCAGGGGAAGTTCAGTAGATTACGTCATGGGATCTAGAGAGGCCATTCACCTACTTACCTCATTCACCATCCCACCCATACCCATTGGGGCCGATCATGCATACCTTGCTCTCTCCCTCAAGGGAGACACCCCTACACGCACACCCGCAGCACGCATCCCACACACCACCATCCACTTCACACACGAGCTAGCTCACATATATGCGGCCCAAGTCGAGAAGGGTCTTCTCTTGCTTCACCCTGACACTCCACTATCCCTACTCGCCTCACAGATAGCATCAGTACTTCAAACATCCACCATCAGCTCCTTCCCACACTCCATCCATTCTCATCACACACCTCCTCCCGGGACTATACCACAACATCGTTGGTATGATGAGGAATGCAGATACTCTATTTGGTCTCGACATCAATGAGATTCAGGACTACTTTCTCCGAGCTGGAGGAGAGGGTGCAGACCTCGCAGGTACACCTGTCCACATTTTATTATATGCCGATGACATTGTCTTGATTTCAGAGTCACCCGATGGATTACAGCACCACTTGGATGCCCTCGATGAGTTTTGTACACAGAAGGGCTTGACAGTAAACCTTGGCAAGACCAAGGTCATGATCTTCCACACCTCCCCCTTGGTGAGGAATGGAGCAAGATTCACAGCCGGCAGTGGACAGATCGAGGTGGTCACTTCCTATGTCTACCTCGGAGTCACATTCAAGAGCTTACCTGGCCCCTTCAGCATGAGACAGGCAGCCACCGATAGACTCACACGAGGATATGCAGCTTTAGCCATGTTAGAGCGGAGATGTCACCAGGCACACTTCCAGGAGGCCCGCACGAAGGGGTGGCTATTTGACACACTAGTCCGACCAGCTATGATGTATGCTTCGACAGTTTGGGCCCCAAGCCTCACAGTCAACCAGTGGAGTGCGATCGAGAGGCCCCAGGTACGTATGATCTCGCGACTATTTCGCGGGAAACAGTCAGTACCACATGACATCATCAGGGCAGAGCTAGCTGCACCACCCATGGTAGTAGATGCACTATTCCAGACTATCTGCTTTATTCAGAGGATGAGGGAGCTCCCTACAGACACACTCACACGTAGAGCTGTTGAGGCATCTATACAGATATCAGAGTCAAGATATGAGAGACCTTGCTTCGTACACTCATGTTAGAGTATGGTTTGATAGTCATGGGCTTGATATGGATAGATTGCCGCATTTTCAGTACGACCCAGACTCACCACACATCCACCTCTCTCGTCATGAGAGGAATGTTGTGCTGAGACAGGATCTTTGGCAGCGCTACATTAGTCAGACATGGCACACACCACACATGGGATCGAGACTATTGCACTATCGAGACCAGTTCTTAGACATCCTAGCAGACGGTTTCATCCGGCGACCATGTTACATGGATACTTACATGCCTCATAGCTCGAGGGTAGCGATTGGCCAGTTGAGAGTCTCATCACATAGACTAGAGATTGAGACGGGCAGAGCCGCAGACATTCCCAGGGAGGAGCAGATATGCAGGGTTTGCAGAGTAGAGATGGAGGATGAGAAGCACTTTGTATGCAGATGTAGCGCGTATGATGGCATCAGAGGTAGATACGGGACTCTATTTACAAGGCAGCCCACCCTCCGAGAGATCATGGACTCTAGAGACCAGCGAAAGCTCGGGCGATTCCTACTAGAGACACAGAGTCACAGAGATTCCCTACTCCAGCCTATTGTAGCAGCCCATACAGGAGGGAGACAGAGTAAGCTCATTGAGTTCTTTATTCCACGACGTGCTGCAGCCCTCCCCCCCCTCAGCCCACACACCGAGAGGGGTGACTCTTCAGTAGGCTCAGACTGCTCGAGCTAGGAGACGACCCCGTGATAGAGGATATCGGGCCCCGAGACATCACCGACATCAGATTGCAGAGATCCAGGCTCGTCACCATCGCGCCATGGAAGAGAGACGATTTCAGATGATGGCTGATCCCGCTGCAGCTATCACGATGGCCCTGACTCCACCTCCACCTATGTATCACATCTTACACCCGCCCACTAGCACAGGATGGAGCTAGTTAGTCGTTTGAGATGCATTCCCATGCTTGTTGTACTACCCCTTTGCATATAGACTTTCATAGATATCGCACTCCATACACCCCCCCACTTTCATGGGTATCTCCACACGCATTTCACGGAGATATGTATCAGCTTTACCAGTTTCTTTTTCAGCACTTTTAACTTCTCTGATAGACAAAAGATACACCCATGTACATCGATTTGTCTCATAGGCCGAGTTCGACCTCCTAATAGACGTAAAAACACTTTCTTTCTTTCTCTCTCTCTCTCTCTCTCTCTCTCTCTCTCTCTCTCTCTCTCTCTCTCTCTCTCTCTCTCTCTCTCTCTCTCTCTCTCTCTCTCTCTCTCTCTCTCTCTCTCTCTCTCTCACAAGTGGTGCGCTCTTCTGAGCACCTTCAATTGTGGAAGAATGCTCACATTGTAATGTCTGGGGACTTCAACATGGTTGAGGCGGATATAGATTGCACAACTTCCCCTTCTTTGATCTCGTCGCGGGAGTGGAATGAAATTTTGGACTCCTTAAAGTGTAAAGATCTATGAGGATATATAGGTGGCCATTCCATTAGATATACTTTTCATTCTAGATCACATAAGAAGGCTATGAGTAGGTTTGACAGGTGCTACTACTCTCATGTTTCTGGTCTCTCCCCTGCTTCCAAAATGTGGATTGATGCGACAATGTTACTTTCAGACCATAGCCCTCTTCTCGTACATCTTGCTAATTCAAACTGGTAAGACAATATTCCAGACAAACTTCACAAGATTCCGTTGAGAATTAATCATGCATGGATTCAAACGTCACTGTTTAAAGCTAAGGTTCATGAAATTATTCAGCAAGTGCTCACCTTAAAGCTCTCTGCTTCTTTGAAATGGGAAGCTCTCGTTATGGGTATGCAGGATGTTATTCGAGATTGTGGGAAATACTTTTCCAGGGTTATGAAAGCGGCCAAAGCTGAAGCAGATTTTGTGATTTTTTCTTTAACTGAGAAGGTGGATATGGGGCATATACTTTCCCAGAAAGACTACTCGCTTTTGTGTGACGCTTACAGGTGCTTGCATTTAGCAGAGAATAATGATATAAATTCTGCCAAAGTTCGAGCTAGATGCATGGACGTGAATGATTCACATGCCACCTCTACATGTTTCTTTGATTTCTTACGAGCTAAGCGTGCTGCAAGTAATATCTCATCGCTAGTAATTGAAGACAAAGAGGTATGTGAGGGGAACTCTATTATTGATGCCTGTTCAGAGCACTTTAGAAGCCTATTTGCTGCCTCCTATTCTTCGGATGACTCGTGGTTTGAGGCGCTTCATGAAGCTCTTACTCATACTCCTCAGTGTTTGGATTCGCGGGCGGCGGCTGCTTGTGAGACTTCCATAACAGAAGAAGAAATTTTTCGGGCCCTTGGTTCTCTTAGGAATGGGAAGGCTCCTGGTCTGGATGGTCTTTCTAAAGAAATTGTTCTTGCCTTCTGGCCCTCTCTTAAGGCACTACTTTTGGAGGTATGTAATGAAATTTGGCGGGATCAAAAGATGCCCTATTCGTTCAAGCAGGGTAAAATTAAACTTATTCCGAAGGTGGAGTTACCTAAACGGATCGGTGACTGGAGACCTATCTCCATGATGAATATTATATACAAGATTTTCGCGAAAATTTTTGCTCTTAGGCTTAAGCCACTGATTCATAAATTAGTTCACCCTTCCCAGATTGGATTTGTTCACAAGAGATCGATATATGATAATATTCTCATCACCCAAATTTTGATGGAACATGCTTCAAGATCTGGTCAGGAGGTGGTTGGCCTACAAATCGATTTTGAAAAGGCGTTTGATCGGGTGCGTTGGGATTTTATTGCCGCGACGCTCAAGAAACTTCGATTCGGCCTTAAAGTTTGTGGTCTTATATATTTGTTATCTCAAGGCAGTGTTTCCCAAGTAGAAATTAATGGAAGGCTTTCTGCACCCTTTCCCATCCAGCGATCAATGCGACAGGGTTGCCCTCTTAGTCCCCTTCTGTATGCAATGGCCTCTACGCCGATGTTTTTTCTCTTGCAAGCAAGGATGGAATCAGGATTTATTCATGGAGTATCATTACATGGAAATCAGCATATAGGAGTGGGATTTACAGATGATACTTTTATATTCGCAAAGGCTTGTGAAAAAAACATTCAACATATACTTGCTTCGTTGATTCCTTTTTCGAATGCATCGGCGCTCAACATTAATATGGGGAAGTCGGCTCTCATCAATATTTCTGCGAGACACTTTCATTTCCCCTTATGGCAAGGGCGTAAAATTGATCGTGGTGTCATTTTTCGACATTTGGGATATCCGTTGGGAATGAATGTTTCGAGCAAGGACCAAATACAATGGGTACTTTGCAGAATCAAAAATAAATTGAATCTGTGGCATGCTGCACATTGGCCACTTCATGTTAGAATAAGGATAGTGCAATCTTTTCTACAGCTCTATATCATGTATTACACGTTGCTGTTGGATTGGAAGAAATGTCACCTTTACGCTTTTGACTGTTTAATCAAGAATTTCTTGTGGAATAAGGCGCACAATCGTGCCCTGGTCCTTTCAGCATGGGATTTTATCCGTCAACCTAAAAGCAAGGGTGGTCTGGGTATTCTACATCTTCAGTCTCATATGATGGCAAGGCGGGCAGCATTTATCATTCGTATTACTTCTGCTTCTAAACCCCTCTGGACAGATGCTTTCTGGAAGATCCTGGATAATGCAACAGTGTACTACAAGGGCACATGGAAAATGAATGCATGGAATAAGTTTTTTTCGCATGCCCCATTGCAAACCTCTTCTACCACACTTTCCATGCTGCTTACCAGTTTTAAGAAGACCGCTTCTTTACTTAAATGGAATGGGCGACAACGTTATACAAGAAATTCTTTCGCTTCACTGTCTCCGTATTGGTCTTTTTTAGCAAACTCACCTTTGGCTTATTCCATGGGTGCAGCAGCAAGGTACCTCAATAATAAAGGAATTAATACTATCGCACACTGCTATGATTCTAAATGGGAATTCCTGTCCTTTCCTTCCATCCGAAGGATTTATGCAGTGGGACCTGCCTACAGATCTAAGTGGATGCAGCTAGCACTTTTTGTGCAGCAATTTCAAATCCCTCTCTCGATTGATGAATTGGATCCCTAGAGGGACTTGCTTTTGGCCAAGCATATGGTGGAATGGTACTACTAGAACATATTATCTTTCTCTTGCGGATCGTACTGATATTACTCCCCAGTGTAACCTCATGTGGAAAATGGACAAACCACGGGAGTGGTGGCATGGAAGGTTTGCTGATATTTGGAGCTCATCTCTTACTTTCAAGATGAAAGTCTTTATGTGGAGGATTGCGGTGGGACATTTCATGCTGGGGGCATTTCTTTTCAAGCATGGTGTACAAGGCGTTCGATGTCCACACTGTGCTTCTTATGTGGAGACAATGTGTCATGCCTTTTGGTCTTGCCCCCATATTCAAAAATGGTGGAACAGTTTGTTTCTCTTTCCTATTTGGGATAGCAAGCCGTCCAAGTTCGGAGCCACATTTCTTCAGTTTCACTCAGGAAGTAATGCTTGTGACTGGGTTAGAAAGAGATGCATCTTTATCTTGCTTTGGAGCATTTGGCAACTGAGGAATAAGAGGATGTTTCAGAATAAGGGTTCCGTACCGCATTTTTCTTGGACACTTTGCAAAGCGAAACTTAGTTTGGATAAGGATGTTATGCCAGTTGAACATAAGCTGGCGATTGCTTCCTTCTTGGATAAGATCTGATGCTCGTAGGGGATAATGTTACTTTAGGAGGATAGTAGGAAGTAGTGCTGGGGGTGAAGCAAGCGCCTTTCCCTCTTTTCTGTAAAAATTTTTTCATTTAATGCAAAGTGATCTTTTCACAAAAAAAAAAAAAAAAAATATATATATATATATATATATATATATATATATATATATAGAGAGAGAGAGAGAGAGATACATACATACATACACACACACATACATATATATATATATATATATATATATATATATATATATATATATATATATATATATATATATATATATATATATATATATATATATATATATATATATATATATATATATATGTATGTGTTTGTATGTGTGTGTGTGTGTGTGCGCGCTCTGTGTGTGTGTACATACATACATACATACAAACACACACACACATACATGTATATATATATATGTATATATATATATATATATACATATATATATATATGTATATATATATATAGATATATATATATATATATATATATATATATATATATATATGTATGTATATATATATATATATACATATATATATATATATGTATATATATATATATATATATATATATACATATATATATATATATGTATATATATATATATATACATACATATATATATATATATATATATATATATATATATATATATATATACATATATATATATATATGTATATATATATATATATATATATACATATATATATATATATGTATATATATATATATATATATATATATATATATATATATATATATATATACACATACTTACTCTGTGTGTGTGTGCGCGCGCACGCGTGTATTTGTATATACATACTTACTGCGTGTGTATATGTGTACACACACACACCATTGAAAAAAAGTTGAATCAGTGAGCATCGGACAGTGCAGAGAGCAACACAGATTATATCAGTGTCTTCATTGGACAGTGGATACAGATTAAGAATAAACTCATGCAGTCACAAGTTTGTGCATTGATCATAGAAGATGCCGCTGGTAACAATAGATGTGACAAGTTTGCCAAATGCATCGATAAGGTCAAATATTTGGCGGCGAGAGACAAGCAGTTCTTTTTTCCAAGTACAGAGCTATTTCTGATTCCAGTTCGTTAGAATCTTTATTCATGTCTTTCACAACTCTTAAGCACAAAAGAATGTCACTTCAAATCATGCTCAATGTGCCCCTCATCTACTTTCAGAAAAGCGAACTCCCGAAAATAGAAGCATGGCCTTCGTATGAGAATCCCACACCTACCAAGGACCTATGAGAGGTCAAATGAAGCATGAACTGAATACAAAAATGTTTGCTCTTGTAACCTCACTTTTATAAATATTCAATGTCTAGAATCCAATCTTAAGTTATCTGAGTCCATATTGCCAGAGCTCCTCCATAAATAGATAGCTGGCTTGAATGCTATAAATCTTTGATAATGATCTCACAAAAGAATGATAAAACACGAAGGGCACATAGCTAATCAATCAGAGAGTTTACCAAAATTTACAACTATATTCACATGGTGATGCTCATTCAATTATCTCACCTTATGCTGCATATCCACATTGGCAACTTGCATTCTTCGAGCACGACCGATACCTGGATGAGGAATATCACCATCACCAGCAATTTCATTGGAAGTGTCCACAATAATCACCCTTTTATTGTATTCATCAGCTAGCATACGAGCAATTTCCCTACATAATAAACCAATTACTGAGGAATATTTCCACCTTAAAACTTCTGGACACAGCCATTGCATACTAGTACATACAAGAGCACACAGACGGAAGCTTTCATACATCAGAACATCATTCAAAGACAATGTTTTCCTCATATCTCATCGTGCAAAATATGCAGCAAGAGCTACACATTGATTCAACTAATAATCACACATGATGCATCTACAAAATCAATACACCTGAAGAATATGCTGAAGGCTAGGAAATTTTCCAAATATGATCACATCATTCTCTTTGAATATGAAAATACTAACTGCTATAGCTAGGAAACACAGCAACACAGACTCTGAAAATTGTTTACTTACTGTGATACGAAATGTGCACATACAAGTAGATAGTCAACCATAAACGGAGTCATACATCCTTGTAAAGCTGGTTCCATAGGATTAAATAACTCATATCTGGTGTATGAAACTATCACATGGCCTGAAGAAGTTCAAGCTATTTCAGATTACAAAAGATACCCTAAATTGGTCATATGCTGTAATGATCTATACAAGATTGAACTCAAAACCTCCTTGATAGGAGTGTGATGGGCTAACCACTTGCCCCAAAAACCATGGTTGAGGATTACTTCCTAATCCTCCCTCATAGGGTATAGTTCAACCATCTCCTATCTATCAAGGGTGTGGTCCAACCATCTCCTACCTATCACTTTAGCACATTCTTCCCCCCTTGGTTGATCATTGTCCTCAATGATCGGCTTGTATCCCTCTAGCCTCCGTGATCAGCTCTTGAACTCCCTTGGTACCTTTGAAATGATGTCCTCAACCTCCCACAATTTCTTCAACCTTGTTGGCAACCTTGGTGTCTTGAACCCTGTTTTCAACCTTAGTATCTTGAATCTCGTTCTCATCCATGTTCAATATCTTGAACCCTCAATCAAGTGGCAACCAAGTGTCGCAAGGGCTTCACGCTTCCTAGCTAGCTCAATGGATTTGAGAGCTCGTCCTAAGAGCTTTCCAACGATATCTTACACGTCTCAATCTGACCTACTGATTGAGAGATACACTCCAATCTCTATTGGGTCCAATTTTCAAAGTGTTGTCTCCCCCTGTAGTACCTTTTCACATGATAGGGTGCCAAAGAGCCTTTTTTAGAGGTCACTGGGTCAATCCACCTTTCCCAAGCCTACTTCCTAGGACCTGATACCAATGTAATGATCTATAGGGGGTTTGAACTCACAACCTCCCCGATAAGAGTGTGATGGGCTAACCACTTGCCCTAAAAGCCATGGTTGACGATTACTTCCTAATCTTCCCTCTTAGGGTATAGTTTAGCCATCTCCTATCTGTCAAGGGTGTGGTTCAACCATCTCCTTCCTACCTATCACTTTGGCACATATGCAAACATCGAGGAATATTTACAAAATGCCAAAGGAGAAGTCTGAAAGGGGCCTTATAGATTGAGACTCCATGGAATAGAACAGCATGGATGGAGAGAAAGCGGGGTAAAGGAGGCAAAGAAAATACATCAATACCTACTAGAGGCTGAGCTCAACATATAGGCTACAGGAGAAGACAGAAAATGCTTAGAGGACTGAATGAGATTTTGAAAATTCTAGGGAGAAGAACTATGTTGATTGATCAGAAGTGAGAATGAGAAACAAAGAGAGAGAGGGAAAACAGACGGATTGATTTTCAACATTGTCATGAGGCCAATAGAACACATGCAAAGAACTACAAGCATGATAAATTCACTATAACCAAAGTAAGAAAAAGCAAAAGTGCTGGAATTTGAGCTTTGTACAGCAATATGAAAATATAGTAAGCTGCAAGTGGAATACACTATGACAATCCAGCTTCGACTAAAATTTAAATGCATCAACCTAAGAGCTTTCCACAACAACTCTAGGCACACAAATTGATGCTTAACATGCAATATAACAAGCAGCCATTAATAACAAGAATCGCTTTCAAAGTGCCATGTCACTCGTTACTTTTGTGCATGTCCCACTTCTGGTCCAAGTATGTCTCAAAAAACTGGAAATCTAGAAATGTTGTTGAACAACTTTTGATCCTCTCAAGTTTTCCGATATTTTCACGTGATAAAATTTGATTTCTAAAAAATCTGTAAAAAGACTTTAGAATAATATTTCCTTTCAATAATTTGGGGAACTACTAAAAATCCATCATAAACATCTATGATCAATCCTCAGACCTCCATCTCGCCACTACATTTAATGCATAAGCCCTATCAAATCTTAGGGCAACTCACAACATACAATACCCTGAGTACATTAATGGTCGATGCTAAGGTCAATTGGCCGCTGTACCTATGTCCCAACCCTCAATTGTTGGTTTCTAGTGTCAGAAAACAATGTCAACATGTGGTTATTAACTCTAATTTCCAACAAACCATAATTTCAGAAATGGTCAAAAATTATTATTGCACATTCTTATAGATTTTCAAAAGAGCTATCTAATAAAAATAAGTTATTCTTCAAGTCTTGCTGCTGAACCTGGTTTTTCTACCTACTACCTCAAGAGGAGAAGGATCTGTGGCTGCTTATATCAGAGAAGAAACCTTAAATTCTGTTAGAGTTGCAGAATTTTACCTTAATTACAACACATAGGCTGTTTTTCCACACACAATCCTATTTTTCTTCATATTACAGCACGCTTTCACTTTCTCTAACTCTTAAACACACTTCTCTCCAATTTATGTACCTGGATTCATTCTGTATTCAGCCTTTAATCCAATTTTTGTCCCGGGGGGGGGGGGGGGGGGGGGGGGGGGGGGGGGATTGTGCTCGCCTCTTAGACTCATCAGCTGTACAGAAAACCCCCTATAAGGCACCTTCACCTTGTTTCATTTTCTGTTCTACATGCTGTACATATAACTTCATTGACACACCTGTTTGCAACTTTTGGTTCTGTTTTTGACATGTATACATGTTAATTTTCTGTTATGATATATATTAAAACCTTTAAAGGGTAAATTGTTAGTAACCACATACTGATAAATCAGTACTGTACCTAGTTGTACCGAACAACTGAATGCATCAGTACGTATGTACGTACTGATGCAACCCTGTGTAACAAGCCAAGGGCAAAAAACCTCCTATTGAAGGAAAAAAGTGCTCCAGATGTCCTAAGTGTATTCTCACACATCACTACCAAAATATATCAGCATGAATATGATACAATGTCTATGATGAACTCCAAAAAATCAAGCTCATCAACTTCCTTCGATAGAGGATCAAGCTACAATGTGTCTTTATGGTGACGGTCAGCACATACGTAACTCTGAAGGATACTTTCACTGAACATAGAAGGAAGAGACAAGTTTAATACTCACTCATGTACACACCAATTGGGTGTCAGTTTGGTCAAAAGTTATCTCACTACAGCATGAGAAGCAACTGTCCATGATGTTGCCAAGGATGATTAAAAGCAGAACCTCAATACCGCATGACATTGTAAGGGTTCAGTTTGCTATACCAT